>CM045054.1:22635148-22660148 GCA_024542945.1 allo-octoploid hybrid of Carassius auratus x Cyprinus carpio
GCCAAGGCAACATTTCTCATTTTCATTTAATGTTGAAGTACTAAAGTTACTAAAACTAAATAAACTAAAACCAATAATTCAAAGTTTAGAAAGTATAGGCATAAAAAATAATAAAAATGTTTTAAAAAATCCCAACAGAATTACTACAACTTTAAAATGAAGTAAAAACAGAAAACATATACAGAACATAAACAGAAAAGATAAATATTAAATCTAATTCTAAATATTAACAAAATATTACAACTGCTTACACATAAAATCTTTACTTGTCAGAAACAAAAATCTAACAGGAATTAATATCATGGCAAAGGTGTTTGCAAATGTTTGCTGAAAAACACTCAAAATGTGTGTAAGCTGTTGAAAAAAAACTGTAACAGAATGGTATATCCGCAATACTGAAATAATCTGCTTCATGGTGTTGAATTATATTTTTGTCTTTAAGAAAACAGTTATTTTCGATTTTATATTTTTTCAGTGTGTATAGAGCTCAACTATACAAAAACAAAAAAGCTTGCAACCAGCAAACCACAAAAAATGAAGCAGCACAACGTTTTTCAACATTTCAAGTCAGTGATGTTTGAGCACTAAATCAGCTTATTAGAACGATTTCTGACGCTGTCACATTCCTGTCACAGGAATAAATTACACCTGAAAATTTGAAACCGAAAACAGTTATTTTCAGCTGTTGTATAACAATCTTGTTTTTACTGTATTTGTGTTTTTGTCTGTGTTTTGTCTAAAATCACATTCAGTTGAAGCTGCAAACTGCTGCTGTGTGTTTTTAGTACAGTGTTGGTCACACATCAGCAGAAGAATGCAGATGTTCAGTAAGCATTAGTTCAGCCGAACATAATGAAAATCATTTCATTACAAATCGAAGCAGTTCTGTTTCTGGATTCCTGGCCTGTCAGTGGTTTAGTTCCTGTAGTGGCAGAGGTGTAGATTTACCTGATTTGTCAGCGTAATTAATCCTTCCTCCTCAAAGGTCAGCGGCGGACACGCTTCCCTTTGTGTGTGTGTGTGTGTTTGTGTGTGTGTGTGTGTGTGTGTGTGTGTGTGTGTGTGTGTGTGTTTCATTCATGAACTGTTTATCTTGTATATTACAGTCTTAACTATCCATTAAAATTATCATGTTGAAATGTTGAAATGCACATGTGTGCTGCACACTCAATTGGTGGTGCATTCTGGGAAATCTGACGTCTCTCTCTGTGTCTCTCTCTGTCTCTCTCTCTCTCTCTCTCTCTCACTCTCTGTGTGTGTCTCTGTAGCTGAAGACTGTCGACTTCTCTCTCAGATCCCAAAGGTGCACTGTCTGAGAAATGAGCGTCGAGAAGGTACGTGTGATATGAGGAGTGGAGATACATTCATATACTAACAATAAACATGTTGAACGTAATAATAAATGTATAGTTTTGCTTTTGCATTTGCAATATTTTTAATAAAAAGTGGTGATCTGCCATTGTTACATCAAAGAGCTACCTGATTTAACCTATAAAAATCAGTTTGGTTGGTATAAATGTAATATTTTTACATACAATATTTTGCCATGAGTAATACCAGTTCATTTAGATCTCATTTAGGTGCGTTTTTGAGTATATAGTTCTAAACAAACAAACATGAGAATGACATCTTCCATCAGGAATAATTCACATAAAATTGTAAATTCTGTCAGGACATATTAAAGACTGCAAAGTTTAAATACTCACACTTTTGTTCCAAAGTTTTGGGTCAGTGAGAAAAAAAAAGAAAAAAGAAATTCGTTCAGTAAATAAGGATTAAATTGAGCAAAAGTGACAGTAAAGATTTCTATTTCAAATAAATGTTCTTTTAAATTTTAAATGTTTAAATGAATCTCGAAAATAAATGTTTCATGGTTTCCAAAAAAAAAAAAAAATCAGAAATGTTTCTTGAGCAGCAAATCAGCATATTAGAATGATTTCTGAAGATCATGTGACTCTGAAGACTGGAGGAATCATGCTGAAAATACAGCTGGGCATCACAGAAATAAATTACATTTTAACAGATATTCAAACAGATACACTTATTTTATGTTGTAATAACATTTCACTTTTTTTTTATCAAATAATTGCAGCCTTAGTGAGCAGAAGAGACTTTTCAAAAACATTAAACAAAAAACATTAAATCTGATTGGCCCCCAAACCTTTAAATGGTTTTGTATACCTGCTTGAGGTTAATTTAAGGTTAAATGCATTAACATACAGATGAATTTGTACTAAAGTCTAGCAGACATGGATTTAAATAACACAAAACTCCCATTTAGATTTAATGTGGTCTTTATTAGACTCAACTGACAAACTGACACTAATTTGTGCACTCAATGAATGTATTATTTGGTGTTGTTCTAATTATTTTGGGATGCCGATGTGTTGTATGTAATGTACATGTACTGGTGTTGATCAGGTCTGATCCGGTCTCGTGTCAGAGGGGCGTCTGCGGCGTCAGCCTCCATCCTCACCTTCCTGGACAGTCACTGTGAGGTCAACACAGACTGGCTGCAGCCCATGATCCAGAGAGTCAAAGAGGTAACACATCACCAACGTGCCAAATACAACCACATGACCACGTTGAACCATTATTAACAACGAAATTCTATCAAAATGAAAAGTGTTCCAATACACAACAGGTACAGTATTATAAATGCCTTCCCTTATTTATCTACAGTAACTCAAACACACAGACATATACAATATATATAATTACAAAATATTTACAAATTAAAAAAATATATAACTGTTCCAGGGTGATACTTATTTAATAATTTATCCAGATCAGAGCTTCTCAATCTGTTGTGACAGAGTAAGACAACAGGGATAAAACAACACCAACAGAAATGAAAATGTAATTGTGCATAGTTAGATAATCAAAATAAACAGGCTTTATAAACTTTTAGATTACAAAACAAAAGCACCTGCTATATATACTACCAGTTCAAGGTTTGGAATATATATATATATATATTTTATGTTTTTGAAAGAGTCTTCTTCTGCTCTGCTTACCCTTTAAAATAATTGTTCTCTATTTGAAATGTTCACATCTATCATGTGACACTAAAGACTGGAGTAATGATGCTGAAAATTCAGCTTTGCATCACAGGAATAAATTACATTTAACAATATATTAAAATATAAAACAGTTATTTTAAATTGTGATAATATTTCACAGTTTTCCTGTTTTCTCTGTATTTTTGATCAAATGATTGCAGCCTAAGCGAGCATAAGAGATATCTTTATAAAACTTTCAATTGTAATTATTTCCAACTTTTGACAGGTAGTGTAGTTTATTGTTGACATTGAACATTGTGCATACAATCAAACCTTTTAGTACAAATTAATGTGTCACTCAGTGTCACGCTTTTATTGTGTTGGAGCAAGGAGACGACAGTCAACAGAATAGTCAACAGTCTTTAATGAACTAAGGATATCCAGGAACACACACACAGAGTGGAGTGATGACATTCACAAAACTGGAGGAGGAAGAACAGAACGGGTTAGAACTCAAATAGGGCAGATAACGAGAGGCAGACATGTGAAGAGGATAACTCATAAGAAATACATGGAACAATTAGAACTTAATGTGGACAGGAACAGGAAAAGCCAAATAAGGGCAAGGAAGGCACATGGAAAAACCAGGACATGGAACAAGTGAGGAGCAGAACACAAAACATGGAACAGAGTCTGACATTACTCCCTCCTCCCGAAAGGCACGTCATCACACCACACAACATTCAAAGGGGAGGAGAGTTGGGTGCTCTGGAGGTCCCTCAGGACAGAGCGGTACCCGTTCGGGACGCCATAGTGGATCAGGCAGTTCGGGGAGCCACGGCGGATCAGACAGTTCAGGGGGCCACGGCAGAGTAGGGAACTCAGGAGACCATGGTGGATCAGGCAGTTTGGGGGGCCAAGGCGGATCAGGCAGTTCGTGGGGCCACGGCGGATCAGGCAGTTCGGGGGGCCAAGGCGGATCAGGCAGTTCGGGGGGCCACGGCGGATCAGGCAGTTCGGGGGGCCAAGGCGGATCAGGCAGTTTGGGGGGCCACGGCGGATCAGGCAGTTCGGGGGGCCACGGCGGATCAGACAATTCAGGGGGCCACGGCAGAGTAGGGAACTCAGGAGACCATGGTGGAGCAGGCACTTCAGTAGAGCCACGGCGGATCAGACAGTTCAGGGGGCCACGGAGGATCAGACAGTTCGGGGGGCCACGGCGGATCAGGCAGTTCGGGGGGCCAAGGCGGATCAGGCAGTTCGGGGGGCCAAGGCGGAGCAGGCAGTTCGTGGGGCCACGGCGGATCAGGCAGTTCGGGGGGCCAAGGCGGATCAGGCAGTTCGTGGGGCCACGGCGGATCAGACAATTCAGGGGGCCACGGCAGAGTAGGGAACTCAGGAGACCATGGTGGAGCAGGCACTTCAGTAGAGCCACGGCGGATCAGACAGTTCAGGGGGCCACGGAGGATCAGACAGTTCGGGGGGCCACGGCGGATCAGGCAGTTCGGGGGGCCAAGGCGGATCAGGCAGTTCGGGGGGCCAAGGCGGAGCAGGCAGTTCGTGGGGCCACGGCGGATCAGGCAGTTCGGGGGGCCAAGGCGGATCAGGCAGTTCGTGGGGCCACGGCGGATCAGGCAGTTCGGGGGGCCAAGGCGGATCAGGCAGTTTGGGGGGCCAAG
The DNA here is from genome assembly GCA_024542945.1 of allo-octoploid hybrid of Carassius auratus x Cyprinus carpio. Classification (NCBI taxonomy): domain Eukaryota; kingdom Metazoa; phylum Chordata; class Actinopteri; order Cypriniformes; species allo-octoploid hybrid of Carassius auratus x Cyprinus carpio. The sequence continues at coordinate 22,639,830 of CM045054.1, forward strand.
GCGGATCAGGCAGTTCGTGGGGCCACGGCGGATCAGGCAGTTCGGGGGGCCAAGGCGGATCAGGCAGTTCGGGGGGCCAAGGCGGATCAGGCAGTTCGGGGGGCCAAGGCGGATCAGGCAGTTTGGGGGGCCACGGCGGATCAGGCAGTTCGGGGGGCCAAGGCGGATCAGGCAGTTAGGGGGGCCAAGGCGGATCAGGCAGTTCGTGGGGCCACGGCGGATCAGGCAGTTCGGGGGGCCAAGGCGGATCAGGCAGTTAAGGGGGCCATGGCGGATCAGACAATTCAGGGGGCCACGGCAGAGTAGGGAACTCGGGAGACCATGGTGGAGCAGGCACTTCAGTAGAGCCACAGCGGATCAGGCAGTTCGGGGGGCCAAGGCGGATCAGGCAGTTAGGGGGGCCAAGGCGGATCAGGCAGTTCGTGGGGCCACGGCGGATCAGGCAGTTCAGGGGGCCACGGCGGATCAGACAGTTCAGGGGGCCACGGCGGATCAGACAGTTCGTGGGGCCACGGCAGATCAGACAGTTCAGGGGGCCACGGCGGATCAGACAGTTCGTGGGGCCACGGCGGATCAGACAGTTCAGGGGGCCACGGCGGATCAGACAGTTTGTGGGGCCACTGCGGATCAGGCAGTTCGGGGGGCCAAGGCGGATCAGACAGTTCAGGGGGCCACGGCGGATCAGACAGTTCGTGGGGCCACGGCGGATCAGGCAGTTCGGGGGGCCAAGGCGGATCAGGCAGTTCGGGGGGCCACAGCGGATCAGGCAGTTCGGGGGGCCAAGGCGGATCAGGCAGTTCGTGGGGCCACGGCGGATCAGACAGTTAAGGGGGCCACGGCGGATCAGGCAGTTCGGGGGGCCACGGCGGATCAGACAGTTAAGGGGGCCACGGCGGATCAGGCAGTTCGGGGGGCCAAGGCGGATCAGGCAGTTCGGGGGGCCAAGGCGGATCAGGCAGTTCAGGGGGCCACGGCGGATCAGGCAGTTCGGGGGGCCAAGGCGGATCGGGCAGTTCAGGGGGCCACGGCGGATCAGACAGTTCAGGGGGCCACGGCGGATCAGACAGTTCAGGGGACCACGGCGGATCGGGGAACTCAGGAGGCCATGGTGGATCAGGCAGTTCCCCAAACTGCCTAAATTCGGGGACTGGAGCCCTCTCTGGGCTAAATTTGGGGGCAGGAGCCCTCACTGGGCTAAGCTCGTGGTCCGGAGCCCTTCCTGGGCTAAACTCGGGAGCGGAAGTCAACACTGGAGCAAACTTAGGGGTGGACGGCTGACTTGACTTCGGAGTGGCCAGCAGGTTTGAGTGAGCCACGACCAGCGGGCCTGTCTTCGGAGTGGTTGGCGAGCTTGAGTGAGCTTGACTGAGGAATGGCTGGCAGAGGGGTTCCGGATTGGGATCGGAGGCTCTCCAGACACCGGATGACTCCTTCCTTCCAGTCGAGGTTGGTGGTGTCTGGGAGATCCACTGGCTGATGGTAAGAGATCCCGAGCTGGAACAGCGTCACCAGGGTCTCTCCTTCGAGGGAGCTTGCGAGGGCGAGTGGCATAAATGCCCTAGAGTGGGTTGTGTGAACATTGCTTATTTCTCCATGTAGCCGGGGAGCAACGAACAGAACAAGAGGACTTTCAAAAATGAAAATAAAAACGGGGAGAGAGGGCACCACTTACTTTTTTTTCAGTCCAGTATTCTATCACGCTTCTATTGTGTTGGAGCAAGGAGACACAGGAGAACACAGGAGAACAGTCAACAGTCTTTAATGAACCAAGGATATCCAGGAACACACACATAAAGTGGGGTGATGGCTTTCACAGACATTCATAAAACCAGACGTGAAAGAACAGAATGGGCTAGAACTCAAATAGGGCAGATAACGAGAAGCAGACAGGTGAGGAGGATAACTAATAATAAGAAATTCCTGGAACAATTAGAAATAAATGGGGACAGTAACAGGAAAAACCAAATAAGGGCAAGGAAGGCACATGGGAAACCAGGACATGGAACAAGTGAGGAGCAGAACACAAAACATGAAACAGAGTCTGACATAGTGAAAGTTAGTCCAATTAGTCAGAGGCCAATATTTACATTTTATCATGATGGATTTCTAGGACATCTAGCCATTTTACAAACATTTTAAAGTCTCTCTCTCTTTTTTTTTTAATCTTTTTTTTTTTGAGTGGGAGTATCAGAAGTACACAGCTGTGTATGAATACTTAAGAGAAACATTGATCATGTCTGTTTCAGAGCAGCGCTTCTCGACTCTTGACATTGGGCGTCGAGTGGTGACGCAAACACTTCTACAAGTGTTTACTGTACAAAATGAAACACAAATGTCCTAAATCTAGATTATGCAAAATGGTTGACGTTTTGGAAGATTGAGCATTTCTAATGTCATTTGAATCTTCATTCTCTCACAGCACAAAACACATTGGGGTCAAGTTTATTCTCACTGCGTGAACCTGTGTTTATTGTAGTCTAGGTCATATTTCCTTTTACCTTGTTAAGTTTTATTCACGGTTTTAGAGGATGATGCATGCCATGCAACCTGTCCATATTAGATTTAGCTTGTACCTAGGGACAGATGAATTTGCAGCAGATTATTGTAGAGTTTGATCATATGCTTGATCTCTGTGCGCGACCGCTGATGCTGCTTTAACATGGTGAGTGCGGAGAGTCAGTAATGAGTCATAAATGGCCAGAGTCCAGTCTGGTTCTTCAGAGGGAGATTTTCCCAGAATCAGAGCGAGAGGAAAGCCGTTTGTCTTCTCACAGCTGCACCATGTAGCCTCTCTCATCCTAAATCATCAAGAGCGATTATCATCATCAACCTCATCGTCTCCTCAACCACTTTTCTGCAGCATAAGAGCTTTGTTCTGGAGCCAAGAGCCTAGTTTTCTCAGTATACCTTGTTTGTGCTACAGGCAGTGATTCTGGATGATTGCTCAAATCTGCTGATTGTTGAAGACATGAGAGTGGACCTTTTCTTTGGTCAGATTTTCTTCAGATGTATATATAAAAATGTAGTTTTATCAAATGTAAAAACAAGGCACTTGAGCATCAGAAAGCAGTTTAGACACTTACTAAAACATGGTGTAAAACCATTATTTTTTAATATTCTGTTTGACTACAGTCTGTTTTTAATGTCCATGAATGCTCCTGTTTTTCCAATTTTGACTCAAGGGTCGTTATTTTTTAATGCTTTTAATACGCATGTCCGAATAATCTAAGCGCTGTGAACGAAACACACACGGTCTCTCCTCAAACAACACTTGAAAAGAAAATCAGTGTCTGAAGCCTGAACATTTGAATTTTACATTTTTTCATGGATCTGTATTTTTGAACAGCAGATGTTTAAAAAGGTCAAATTAGTTGTAAATATTAAGATTATCAACTTACAGAAGAATTCTGAATTATGTAATATTAGAATTTGAATGATTAGCACTAGTTTAATCCCTAATTCAGAACACAAAAAATACAAAGTTATTAAATGCACAACAAAAACAAGTTTTGTTAAATATCAAAATTTAGATTTACAAAATTCTTTATTTTTTTCTGTGTTTTTTCTATTACAATAGCAGTATGGAAAGTGTTTTAGAACAGTATGCAGCATTTAAATTAAAATATATTATTTTCCATTTTTTACTTTTGACTTTTTTTTTTCTTTTATTAATCTATTTATTAAACTTTTACAATAAGAACAGTATAAAACCCTTTTGATTTTAGATAAAAACATTTTTTTGTAAGGTTCACTCATCTAGTTTGGATGTGGTACCATGGTAATACTATATGTTTTAGTTCACAGTACTGTTTTTTAAGAAAAGAAACTGTCAAGCCACAGGCTTGTTCTGAGTGGAGTGTCCTGATGTCAATGGCTGTGTGAATCTGTGAATCTGCTGTAGGTGGGGTGTGTTACAGATGGATTTCGGGGCTTCCCCGCACACATACTCGAGGTGTGAGTGCAGAGTTCAGCCTGTTTGCATTCAGCGTTTAGCTCTAATTAAAAACACATGATTTTCTTATGCAGTTGTAATATGAACTTCCCCGGCACATGTTTTTTTTATGCGACATACGCATGCTTACATGCTCGTAAAATAGTTTTATGTATGCACAAGTATATGCACTGCAGCAAGCAAAGCAGCAAAGAACACACTAGAGCTCTGCATCAGGGAATGATGCAAATCCACAGAGCCTTTGCACAGTCAGATGATGCATTTCTAGCCACATTTATTATTTTTTAAATATGGTGTGTGCATATATAACACTGTACTTTGTGTTATATTACCTTGGTAATGAAATACAGCTGCTGTGAGGGGGTTTGCAATACAACTGCTGAGGGAGTGACCATACATTTGACATCCTGCTCTCTTCTGACTGCCACAATCCTTCTCTTTCTATTTTTTCCCCTCTTTTTCTTGAGAAAAAAATAATTTCATTTATTTAAAGAGTTTAGTTTATATTATACTACTGGTTTAGGCTAATCTGTTTGGATGGTTTTTGAGTTTTAGAAGATTTTATTTAAACTTTACCAAAACATGGATGAATCATTCATAATAAAATCTATAAAATTTTCATTTCATGCATTTCCTCCTAATTCAACTTAAAGCAGCGTGGTCACATGGCTTGTGTCTTTCTCTCTGCTGCATTCAGCTGCCCTGAAACACAATAATGACTAAATAAATCAAATACTTGCAAAGCTTTTTACCCAGAGCTCATTTGTGGTTTGTGTTCTTCTGCAGGATCATACGCGTGTGGTCAGTCCCATCATTGATGTGATCAGTCTGGATAATTTCGCCTACCTGGCCGCTTCTGCTGACCTGAGAGGAGGTGAGAGATCTCACTGCTTTACCACACAAACTCATCTCTTTTATCTGTCAATTTAATCACTACAATATTTGTTTCTGCCAGAAAGCAATGAGAGCAAATGGAGAACATCTTCGATGTTTCTGCTAAGAATAATCCCCAATAATCTCAAGTTTCTCTTCTAGAGTCTTAGAAATCTCTGACTGTGCTCAGATTTGCCAAGACACCAAAGGATCTCATTATGAACCAGTGTTATTTTACTATTACTTATAAGTGTTTTGAATTAACTTTTTTTTTTTTTAGTTTTATTTATATTGGCTTATATTGTTTGTAAGAATTAGACTCATTTATATCTATTTTTATTGTTATCAAGGAATATTAGAAGACAAACATCTGGGACAGAGTTGATACTTAAAGCACAAGCAAGAACATTAGATCTACAGCAAACTCTGAGCCAGCAATCACACAAATCTGGTTAATTTAAAGGTCTCAGTAAATAAAGTCTGATATCCATGGCCGTTTCGAAGCTGATATTTGTCATTTTTTCTTGGCTGATGAGTGCTTGACAGTAATGGGACTTTTATTTTGACAGCACTAAAACACCAGCACCTAAACGCAGATGCAAATGTAATCTTTAAATCACTGATTTCAAATGTTAGTGCACAATATCCTGTTTGCTGCCATGTCATATTCATCTCAAATGCAAAATCAGTATTAACTGGTTTTTATATGAGAAAATATGTTTGCAGTGCACTGTTGGCTTTTATTCAACAACGTCTTTATTTGTGAAAAATACTATAGTTTACAATTATGAATTTGGCTAAAGCATAAATCCTTTTTTTTTTACAGGTTTATTTTTTTATCAAGGTAATTTTTTTTTTTTTTTTTTTTACAGTTAATAATTTAAATTTAGTATGTAAAAAAAATGACACTTCATGGCAGCAGTTGTTTGACATGTTGTTCAAATAATATTATATTTGACCCTGGACCACAAAACCAGTCATAAGGGTCAGTTTTTGGAAACTAAGATTTATACATCTTCTATACATCATCTAAAGCCGAATAAATAAGTTTTCCATTGATGTATGGTTTGTTAGGAGGACAATATTTGGCTGAGATACAATAATTTGAAAATATTGAGAAAATCACCTTTAAAGTTGTCCAAATGAAGTTCTTAGCAATGCATGTTATAAATCAAAAATTAAGTTTTAATATATTTACAGTAGGATATTTACATAATCTTTACTTAATATCCTAATGATTTTTGGAAAAAAAAAAATTTTTTATACTTTTGACCCATACAATGTATTTTTGGCTATTTTTACAAATATACCCCAGCGACTTAAGACTGGTTCTGTGCTCCAAGGTCACATTCGTACTTTATGGTATCGGCCATCAAAAAAAAATAAATAAATAAATAAAATAAAAAAATTCAGTCAACCACTAGTCTGATTGCTGACAGATTCAAATGTACTGCATGTGTTGACTCCAGAAGTAAGCGTCTCACTTCTTCCCCTCTGACGTCAGGTTTCGACTGGAGTTTACACTTCAAATGGGAGCAGATTCCTATAGAACAGAAAATGGCAAGAAACGACCCAACACAACCAATCAGGTCTCTCTCTCTCTCTCAATCTTCATTAAGAAAGTCTGATAGTAAAATTAGAATCTTATTTAAACCTATTTAAAGTTTTAGAATCTTGAACACAAAGAAAAAACTTGACAACTAAACGAATAGAAGCAAATTTGAAACAATGAAATACCTACAAATTCAAGCACCAGAAGCTTTCTGTGGTCTAGACATTTGATCCCTGTAACATGTCCATACCAAACGCTGCTGTGGCAGGACTCCTGTGATTGCTGGAGGAATCTTTGTCATGGATAAAGGCTGGTTTAATCGCCTGGGCCAGTACGACACTCACATGGACATCTGGGGTGGTGAGAACTTTGGTAAGTGATGTTCAGATGCATGATTTTACTCCTCTGCTGTGATGTGTTCGAGTGTCAGACATACTGTGAATCCAGTGATTATACAGCACTGCTAGAGCTGAATCAAGAATAGTGTGTGGATGTCCTCACTAATGAACCCCTTTCACAAGACTGTGACGACGCATTTCAACAGTCATCAGCATCATAAATCCTCAAAAAAAAATTTTTGTATTTAGATTTTAAAAAAAAAATGTATAACACTATACTGCTGTCAAATGATTAATGTGTGTACTGTGTATATTTATTATGTATATATCAGTACACACACAGGCATGTATATATTTAAGAAAAATATGTAACATTTATATATGAAATATATTTATATATGATACCAATTATATGAGTATATATTATGTATATATATCACATATATATTGTGTCAACAAAAACTTTTATTTTGGATGTGCTTAATTGCTTTTAATCATTTAACAGCACTAATTTATATCATATCACCTTTGCATCGAATTAAAAAAAAAAAACTATCAAAAACCATTAAAAAAAATTTTTTTTACTTGAAATTAAGTCAAAACAAATAAAAATGTAAACTTTTTTTTTTTATTATTTTAGCTAGTTGCCAAGGCAGCATTTCTAATTTTCACAGTTTCTTTTTTTAACTTGTACTAAAAAAAAAATCTAATTGAAATAAAAATTTATAAAACTATGTAAAAAACTAATAAACCTGACTAAAACTCACACAAAAAACCACTTGAGTTAAAAATTTTTTTATTTAAATTTAATTAAAATGAAAACAGAAAATACAGTTTGTACAGTATAAAAACCATTACACCTATGTAATGTCCCAATAAAACATGGAAACACAATGTGAGTGTGTCAGTGTGTGTGTGTGTGTGTGTGTGTGTGTGTGTGTGTGTGTGTGTGTGTGCAGCACAGTAGGCAGTGTTTAGAGCCCTCTACTGGCTAAATCAGTGTTGTTGGAAAATGTTTTCGTATTATACTTTTGTTTAAAAAAAAAAAAAGTATATTTTTGTTACCATCCCTGTGCCCTTGTGTCCTAACCAGGCAAAGTTGTCCACAGGCAATTTGTCTGTCCACGTTGAAAGTAAAACTACGACATGACAAAACAAATAAAAAAAATTTATTCTAATCTGCTCCAATAACAAAAGAGGAAAAAAAAAATCCACTATAAGTGTGACTTTCCAAAAGAGGAACAAATATTGAGATGGATTATGTTGGTCAGAGAGAGAGAGATTGCCGTCACTCCCTCAGCGCTGTGTTAGAAACACGCACCGAGCAGCAGACACAGTTCATCACAGTCCAAGAAAAGGGTCCATCAGAACATTTTCATGTTTCTCCTGCATCTACAAGGAGAGGAATTTTGGACAAATGAAATTTCAGTGTGATGCTTAGGACAAAAAGATCTGCAGGAAAGCCTGTGTTGCTTTTTTATCGCTTCATCGCAGTGCTCTTCCTATTTCAGGATGATTGTAACAATATTTTGAATGTCTCTGTGTTTACTTCCACACATGAATGTGATTCTTTCCATCTCTCCTGTAACTGTTGTGATGCTGTAGAGCTGTCGTTCAGAGTGTGGATGTGTGGCGGCAGTCTTGAGATCCTGCCCTGCAGTCGCGTGGGCCACGTCTTCAGGAAACGCCATCCTTATGACTTCCCAGAGGGCAACGCACTCACCTACATCAAGTAAATTGACCTTTATGTAACTTGCAATCATATGTTTTGCATTGCAGTGTGTGAATGAATGACTGTTATGCTGCAGGAACACGCGGAGAGCTGCTGAGGTCTGGATGGATGAGTATAAACAGTATTACTACGCCGCAAGACCGTCAGCACAGGGCAAGGCCTTCGGGAGGTCAGACGTCTCTAAAACCTTTTGTAGATCTGCTTATGGTGACCTTCAGTACTTCAGTACATCGCTTTCTTTCTTCAAGGGAACACAAAAAGAGATGTTTAGAAGAATGCTCATGCAGCTGCAAACACTCTTAAAAATAAAGGTTCTTCACAGCGATGCCACAGAAGAACCACTGGACCCACTTTATATTAAGTGTCCTTAACTACTACTGTATGTACTTACATTTAAATTAATTATTTGGTTCAATGCACTTATTGTGTGCATGCATGCTTTTACATTGTACTTATATATATTTTTTTAAATACCTGCATGTAATTACATCTGTAATTAGTTTATGTAATTACATTTATAATTACACTGTTGCCCCATCTCTTACACCTTACCCCACCCTTAAACCAACCCATACCACCCTAACCTTACTCATATCCCACCTCGATAGCAGCAAGTGTTTTGCAGTACAATTTGAACACAACAGGTACAATATACTTGTACATTGTACATTTTTGGTTCCACAAAGAACCATTCAGTCAAAGCTTCTTCAAAGAACCATCTCTTTCTTAACTTTTTATAATCTGAAGAACCTTCTTTCACCACAAAGACACAGAAAGGTTCTTGAGATGTTAAAGGTTCTTTATGGAACCATTTAGACAAAAACGGTTCTTCTATGGAATCGTGAAGCACCTTTATTTTTAAGAGTGTACAATGAAACAGACTAACAAGCTTCTTAAAAGTACTTCAAGTATATATTCAATCTCGGCTTGTCAGGAAGCATCAGGCTAGGTTTGAAATCAAACAGCAAATAACAATTTACTCAAAAAAAAAAAAAGACGTATTTGAAGTGCATATAAAACTTCCATCTATTTAGATTACAGAGTTTATACATTAAAGAAGCTCATGTGTTTAATGTGATGCATTTTGGTCAGTCATACATAAATGAAGCAGGTCAGATTTCTGTGATAGTACTAATAAACTCTATGTGTTTTATTTATTTATCATCAATAAATCAAATTTATTTCAGTCTCTTACATTTTTAACTAATTTAATTTTGCTTGTTCCACAGCTAGTCATGTTTTAAGCATGTTCAGACTGAATAAACTGAAGTGTTTTCACAGATTTATGCTGATTCTAAGCAATTTGAATAAATGCATTTTGAAAATATGGTTATTTAATTGAAACCAAATAGATGCAAATAATTAATAATAAATTATGCAATGATTTTTGAGTGCAGAAATCTGGCCTGTTTCATTTATGTACTACTGAAAAATATGCATTATTTTAATCATGTCTATTATTTTGTTAATATTAAAACTATGTAGTGCTGTCAAACTATTAATCTATACATGCATGGGTGTGTATTTACATACAGGTGCATCTAAAAAAATGTGAATATTGTGAAAACGTTTTTCTTGACTTTCATGAGCTGTAAGCTCTAATCATCAAAATTAAAACAAACAAACAAAAAACTTTTGAAATGTTTTACTTTACATGTAATGAATCTAGAATATATGAAAGTTTCATTTTTTGAAATAAGTTACAAAAAAACCTTTTCATGATTTTTTTTGCGATGCACCTGTATACATAATAAATACACACAGTACACACACATATACTATGTTAACAAAAACTTTTATTTTGGATGTGATTAATCGTTTGACAGCACTAAAACTATGTAATGGATGTACATTTTATATGCAATTCAAATACGCCATAAATGTATTTATTTATTTTGACTGGATCCATTTCAGTATTTTTTTCACAATATGCCATGATCAATACAATGCACAATGACCAATCCTTTAACCCGCTTCTCTCTCTCTCTGTCTCTCTGTACAGTATTGCAGATCGGCTTGCTTTGAGACGGAAGTTGAACTGTAACTCTTTCCGCTGGTATCTTGAGAATGTGTATCCTGAACTAAAGTGAGCCACGTTCACTGGACTGTGTCTCTGGACTCTGATGGACTGCTGTTCTGAATGTGTTTTGTCTTTCTTGCTTGTGTCTGTCAGAATCCCCGAGCAGGACGCGGCGTACAGTCTCCTGAAGCAGGGTGGCTTGTGTCTGGAGAGTCATGGCACAGACAGTCTGGGTTTGGCGGAGTGTAAGAGCAAACCGAGCATCCCTGCCTCACAGGTGTGTGATAACTGACTCAATGTAGCATTTACACTAGCTTCAGTAACTAAACTACATCAGGAGCGTGGCAGTTTTGTTTTCCGTAACAATTTTAGCTGTAGTTTCAGTAAGTGAAAGTATAAAGTGACAAAAATAAGGCTTGGCATTGGCACTGATTTCCTGATTTGATTCTGATTCCCAAGATCTTTGTTTTGTTTTGTAAACTGTTCAGTGGACCCTTTTCACAAGACCGTGACGACGCGTTTCTACATTCATCAGCATCGTAAATCCTCCAGCGTTTTTTATAATTAGATTTTTTATTTTTTTTAAATGCAGGTTTCTCATACATTGATTTATTTGTGGTGGCACGCCACAATATCAACACTGACTGCCACAAATAGATTTTCCAAAATGCTTTGACTTCGTTGAATAAACATGAGCACTGCACATTTCAAAATCAAAACAAGGCACGGGTGTTTTTATATAAATGTATCTTGTTTTAAAGGAACCGACTGTCTTCAGAATTGTTTGAATTCAGCGCTGTTTTGATTACAGCCGTTACCGGGGAAACCGCTGTTTCTGCTGCTCTTAAAGCGCCTCCTGCTGGCAGAGAATGAATTTGCATTTTCAATAAAACCGTCTGCTGTTTTATATTTACATTATATACATATATATTTCCCCCAGGGGAAGTGCCACCACACATAGAGGGTAATCTGTGGGAGACACTGAAATGTATGTATATTTATAACTCTATACTTTGTATTATATCACTTTTGCATCAAATTGCAAAAAAAAAAAAAAATAATAATAAATCTAGTTGATGACGCTAATGCGAGGGTGTTTCAAATCCAGCGTTTATAGGAGGGCTGGTAAATTCGACATTGTTCTCTCTTCTGACTGCTGTTATCAGTCTCTCTCTATTTTTGTTTTCCTTTTTTTTTTTTTGAAAGTCGTGAAAACACTAATGTGGAGTTTTTCTTTTGCTATTTGAGCAAATGGGAATGCAAAAAATATATTTGTGTTACTCTCTCATCCCCTGCTCTCGAAGTTTACCCAATTATGACGACTTCCGCTGCTGAGAAACCCGGAAATGTGAAAAAGGTCCATTTACCATGTCAACATGCATGTAAAATTTCAATTATTACATAATTGTGATTATTGAAATTATTACATAATTGCCTCTTTGATACATGTTCACATTGTTTTCACATTTGCATTTTTTTTTTTTTTTTTTTTTTTGGCCATTAAAGGTTCTTGTTTTGTTTTGGCCTGTTTACATGGGATAACCGATCGGATCTGTTGTTCCCGCGCAATATTTAAATAAGTCTGCAGAAAATGGCCATATTTGCAAAGTTGACCTGAAGTGGTGGGTTTTCTTTTGAAAACCATTTTTAGTCAGGACATTTATCAAGTGAAAGTAACTGTACGAGTCTCCCTAGCACTCCACTGCTTCTCTCTTCTGACAGTTCGTGAGGGTGGGGTGGGGTTATGCATGATGTCAACCCGCGAATGCATTACATTACACTGAGATCCGATCACAGTGCATCATCGACTGCCTCTGGAGCAGGACACGCTGATCAGATAATCTTGTGAATTTTCAGTTACCATGTTAATAGACATATTTTATAATAGTTATTACAAAATTGCCTCATTGATACATGCAAAATGTACACTGTAATTGCAGCACGTTCCATACTGACATTATTTTCACATTTGCATATATAGAAAGAGAGAGTGAGAGAGAGCCTATATATATAGGTTAATATTAAAGTCAAAATACCTGTGCAAAGGTGATATAATGCATAATGCAGTTGTTTTGGAATAAGTAAAGAAAATAACTCTCTGTAATGAGTGGGGCGGGGCCGAGAGCCGTGGGAACGGAGCGAGGCCGGTGGAGTGATTGGGAAATGAGCGACACCTGCTCCACTCACCGGTCTCGAGTCCCACGGAGGAGATCGGGAGGATACAAAAGAGGAGCGACGACAGTGAAGGACGAGAGAGGACCAGGCCTGGGCTTTATTTTGTGGTTTGGTTTTTGTTTGTGCGCGGCAGTCGACCGTGAGGGGCAGTCGCGCTATTTTATGTTTATTTTGGTTATTAAAGGTTTATTTGAATGTTCGCCGGTTCCCGCCTCCTTTCTTCCCGTAATTATGGAGTTTTATAGTGTTACACTGGTGCCGAAAACCCGGGAGAAAGGAGGCGGGAACCGGCGAACATTCAAATAAACCTTTAATAACCAAAATAAACATAAAATAGCGCGACTGCCCCTCACGGTCGACTGCCGCGCACAAACAAAAACCAAACCACAAAATAAAGCCCAGGCCTGGTCCTCTCTCGTCCTTCACGGTCGTCGCTCCTCTTTTGTATCCTCCCGATCTCCTCCGTGGGACTCGAGACCGGTGAGTGGAGCAGGTGTCGCTCATTTCCCAATCACTCCACCGGCCTCGCTCCATTCCCACGGCTCTCGGCCCCGCCCCACTCATCACACTCTCATCAACTCCTTCATGCCAAATAAACAACTAAAACGGCAAATAAATATTTAGTTAATTTGACTGTTCTTGCTGTACAAATTGTGATTTGCTACATATATCTAGCAACTCTCTACACCTGCATTACTCATGCAATCATTTGTCTGTCCTGTTTTCTCAGAAGTGGACTCTGATTGAACCACAGATCCGTCAGCATGACCTGTGTCTGGCCATCACAGCTTTCACTGCAGGGTCAAAGGTCAGACTGGAGCCCTGCAACATCAAAGAGTCCAGACAGGTGGGTGTATTTGTAACTGACGCATAGGCTATTAGAGTTTCCACAAGCTACTGAGAATCGATCACATGCAGGTTTGATGTCTGCAGCTTTCAGAAGACTACTAAGCTCTATTCTGACAGCACTAGTTGTTCTTGTGGAAGTTATGTAATTTTCATAAAGTAATATTCTGTTGCCATTTGAGGTGGAATGTCGAGTGTTGTCCCTCTCTCATTCTCTCAGTGATAATAGCTACCTTCGATCTGAAACGCAGCAGGCAGGCTTACAGGCACAAACACATATCTTACCATAAGCCCACAGCATATGGTTCCACTGACAAACATAGTTGGCTTAGCTGGACTGGCTTTTATCTTTTATCTCTTTCATCAGTCTGACCTGTCCACTCATTCATGCTCAGCGCATTTGTGATTATCAGAACATCCCTCACAATCAGATCCGATTCCAAAGAGAGAAGAACAGCTGCTGCTCTTCATATGACAAGACCATTAAGAGATGTTTATAAACATACAGACACACACACAAGCAAATTCATTGACATAAACATTAACTGAATAAAAAAACTTTTATTTTATTAATCTTTTATTTCAGATAGTTGACAAGGCAACATTTTCATTTGGTTTAACTTGATATACTGAAATAACCTAATAACTTAAAAAATACAAATAAAATATAATAAAGAACTAATGAAAATGACAAACACACACTCACAAAAACTTCAACTAAAAATTGTAATTAAAACAGAAAATATAAAAAATAAATTAATTGATACATGCATAATGTACATTACGTTGTTTGCATATTTTCTGTCAAACATTTTTGAGCATTCAAGGTTAACATACCTATACAAAGCTAATGTAATGAGATGCAATCATTTCGTTTCGTTGGCATTCGTGGTTGAGTCATGTTCCCATTGTGGGAAGATGACCATCTCGGAGTTGCGGATCAGGCTCCACTAACTCGAAATGGGTGGAGTTCCTTTGTCTCTGCCTCTTCCTGGCAGAAGTCAGGGGAGGACTATTTCTGGCAGTAGCTCAGGCAGTTTGAGGATCACAGTGGTGGCAACCCCTCCGAGGAACCAACCTCCCAGGGAACGCCACTCCTCTTGCACTTAGCAGCCAGCCAAGCACCCTAAGGAATGCACTGGGCCCTCCACAAAGAGTGTACCAGTCGTATCCTTTTGGGCTCCTCCCGACAAAACGCATCACTCCCTCCTCCAGAGGAGGGCCGGGCGGAGAATCTTTTGTTTTGTTTTATCCCGCCACTTAACCTCTCTGTCACCGCACACTCAGACCCCGCTTCGGTCGGTCCATAAGCTGCCTGAGCCGGGTCCCTGCATTACACCTCGCTGCCCCACTGTGGGTACGTTGGCCGCTGGTCCTGCTTGTACAGTATCTGGAAGCCTGGCTAGCACTGTCCAGCCCGTCTTGCTGGCTCCTTTGAACCATCAGACTCTGCAATACGATTCAGTTCGCCCGGCGTCCCCCAAAGTTCAGAGGTGTCCACTTCACATCAGTGAAGGCAGTCAATGCTCATTTCTTGCGTGCGGAGACTCGGGACGAAGCGAAGGTGAAAGACGTAATAGAGCCGGTCCCTCCAGCCGATATGAGGGTGGGGTTTTACAGCCCCTACTTCATTGTACCCAAGAAAGGTGGTGGGTTACGACCAATCTTGGACCTGTGTGTCTTGAACCAGACCCTTCACAGGCTCCCATTCAAGATGTTAATGCAGAAACGCATCATGGGTGCATCCGTTCCCAAGATTGGTTTGCAGTGATCGACCTGAAGAACGAGTACTTTCAGTGTCAATCCTTCTGCGCCACAGACCTATCCTGCGGTTTGCGTTCAAGGGACGGGCATAACAGTACAAGGTCCTGCCCTTCAGGGCTGTCCCTGTCCCCCTGTGTCTTCACGTAAGTTGTTCGCATTCTCAACTATTTTGATTACTGGCTCATACTAGCACAGTCTCGGGATCAGTTGTGTGAGCACAGGGATTTGGTGCTCAGGCACCTCGGCCTGTTGGGCCTTCGGGTCAACTGGGAAAAGAGAAAACTCTCCTCGACGCAGAGGATCTCTTTTCTTGGTATGGAGTTGGATTTAGTCGAATAGACAAAACACCTCACAGAGGAACATGCGCAGTTGGTACTGAACTGCTTTAATTTATTCAAGGGCAGGATAGCGATCCCACTGAAACAATTTCAGAGGCTCCTGGGGCATATGGCAGCTGCAGCGGCAGTTACACTGCTAGGGCTGCTTCATATGAGACCATTTCAGCATTGGCTTCATGGACGAGTCCCGAGGTGGGCGTGGCAGCACGGCACTCACCGGGTCCAAGTTCCACCGGCCTGTCACCAAACCTCCACCCCGTGGTCCGATCTCACATTCCTTCGAGCAGGAGTGCCCCTAGACCAGGTCTTTAGGCATGCTGTGGTACACACGGGTACCTCCACCACTGGATGGGGTGCCATGTACAATGGGAAAGCAGTCTTGGGACGGGCCCCCAACTGCAATGGCATATCAATTGCCTCGAGTAGTTAGCAGTGCACCTTGCCTTGAACTCTCAGAGTCTCATAGGGTGCTAACAAGACAGGCACGTACTGGTCCGTTCGGACAACACTGCGACCTTTGCATACATCAACCGACAGGGTGGTCTGCGCTATGTATGTCACAACTCGCCTGCAACCTCCTCCTCTGGAGTCAGAAGCATTTGAGGTCACCATTCACATTCCGGGCCTGCCCAACTGTGCAGCCGACGAGCTGTGCTCCCTGGAGAATGGAGACTCCATCCCCGGATGTTCCAGCTGATTTGGAGACGTTTCGGAATCACTCAGGTAGACCTGTTTGTCTCTCCAGAAACCTCACACTACCAGCTGTTGTACTCCCTGACCGAAGGAACACTCAGCACAGACACACTGGCACACAGCTGACCTCGGTGCCTACACAAATATGCATTTCCCTCAGTGAGCCTTCTTGCATACACAGTGTGCAAAGTCAGGGAGGACGAGGACCAGGTCCTGCTTGTGGCACCTTACTGGGCCACTCGGACCTGGTTCCCGGAACTGTTGCTCCTCGTGACAGCCCCTCCCTGGGAGATTCCTCTGAGGAAAGATCTACTGACTCAGAGACGGGGCACCCTGTGGCACCTGCATCCAGACCTATGGAAACTTCATGTCTGGTCCCTGGACTGGACATGGAGGTTCTAGGTGACCTACCCCAAGAGGTAGTTGACACCATCACTTCAGGGAGAGCACCGTCTATGAGACATGCTTACGCCTTGAAGTGGAAAATGTTCGTCGAGTGTTGTGCCCTCGTCCAGAAGACCCCTGAAGATGTCCGATCAGAGTTGTGCTCTCCTTCTTGCAGCAAGGGTTGGAGCAAAGGCTGTCTCCCTCCACCCTTAAAGTCTACGTCACTGCTATTTCTGCTAACCTCGACCCCGTGGAGGGGAAAACGGTGGAGCAGCACAACCTGGTCATCAGGTTCCTTAGGGGGCCAGAAGGTTGAACCCTCCTCGGCCTCCCTCTATAGCTTCTTGGGACCTGTCTCTGGTGCTCGAAGCACTACAGCGGGTCCCATTTGAGCCTTTGCAGTCAGTTGAGCTGAAGTTTCTTTCATTGAAGACTCTGCTCCTGGTTGCACTGGCCTCCATCAAGAGGGTAGGGGACCTGCACGCATTTTCGGTCGACGATTCATGCCTAGAGTTTGTGCCGTCTGACTCCCAGGTAATCCTGAGGCTCCAGCTTTGTGCCCATGGTTCCCATTACTCCCTTCAGGGATCAGGTGGTGAGCCTGCAAGCACTGCCCCCAGAGGAGGCAGATCCAGCTCTAGCTTTGCTTTGTCCCATCAGAGCATTGAGATGTTATGTAGACAGGACACATAACTTAAGGACCTTAGACCAGCTCTTTTTCTGGTTGGAAAGGTCTGAGTCTCAAGATTATTTGGTGGATATAATATCTTAATATTGAAAGAGAAATGTATACATTTGTGACAGGAAAATGCACCAAAAAATTTGTGGTATAACGCCTAAACAAAATTGCATAGGAACCTAAAGTTTTTTATATCAACTTCAAATTTGGAATGTAGCTTATTTAGACACATGGCTTTAATTTAATATAAATTTTGGACTAAAATTTTGGAATAAAAATATTTATTTTATATAAAATATAATAAAATAGAACAGTACATTTTCTTTACAGTTTTAATTTAAACTTCTATAACTTTTTTTTATACTTTTATACTTTCTGCAATAATCTGCTGATTGTCTTCTTCAAAAAGAGACCAACCTTAGGTCTGTTTTGAAAAGCGTTCATGAATTATTACAATTTAAGTTGGAATAGTGCACTTTCATGTCTATGTTCAGAAAAGGCGGGGTGACAATTAAGAGGATTAAAAATGATTATGCAGTTTTATTAATTTTTATTTTATTTGTTATGGTTTATATAGTTTGTTAATTTAGTATTTCAACCTACAATAAATGAAAATGAGACATGCTTTGGCCTCTAGTTGAAATATATATATATATATATATATATATATATATATATATATATATATAGATAGATAGATAGATAGATAGAGAGAGAGAGAGAGAGAGAGAGAGAGAGAGAGAGAGAGAGAGAGAGAGAGAGAGAGAGACAGGGGCGCCCCCAAGGGGATCCCCTAGGATGATTTGCAGTGGCTACTATTAATTTAAATCTATTTTAAATCTATTAATTTTAGATCTATATAATTTATATATCATTTAATATAGTTACTATCACACGAAGAGTGACGTTTTTCTCCAGAAGTCTGCATAATTGCAAATGTGACATTGATTTCATACAAAAGTTCAATAAACAAGAAGTTAATATCAAGAGTTTTACGTTTTAGACAACATATTCACTCTTTGCGCTCTATTTCTAAAAACAAAAATCATTCCAAACACAGCCACTGTTTTGCGTCTCTGAGCAACATGATAGTGTTTCGTTCCTGAATGAATCAACCGTTTAAATGATTCGGTTCAATCGCAATGACTCACTTATTAACAGTGACTCGCTGCCACCTACTGGCTGTTTTAATTTCACATTTAAGGTACCATTTCATTTTGTAAACAATTTCAAACATCAGTTTTCAATGTTTTATGTTTAAAATATCAAAACATTATTTATTAATTTGTAACTCCAGGTTAAAGTATTCCATGTCCCTCAGAGCTCCATTAAACAGTGTGTAAAAACATCTAAATGGCACTTCAGAAGCAGTTTCTGTTTTCTCTGCATTGCAAAGATCAATTTTGTTGATACTGATTGCATTTGCTTGGTAACAGCACAAATGCAAGTGTCTGACTTAAAAGATGGTGCACACTTTTAGAAAAAAATGGCGTAAAGGTAAAAAAAAAAAAAAAAAAAAAGCCTCAGCTGTCAGCACACTTAGAAATAAGATATCAGCACAATAACACACACAGCAAAATATTGTCTAATTTTCGTTATCGATAAAATCCCAGAAATCACAGAGATATCATTTTTTTGTCAATATTCCAAACCCTTTATTTATTTATTTATTTTTTGATGTGCCACCCCAAGATTTACTGTGGCCTCATCTGGCCACCCCTATTAAAATTTTCTGGGGGCGCCACTGGAGAGAGAGAGAGAGAGAGAGAGAGAGAGAGAGAGAGAGAGAGAGAATTGTATTAACTCATCCTCACTTTTTTTCTCCGTCCCTCTGTAGAAATGGAAGCCCAGAGGTCCAGCGCTGCAGCACATGATCAGCGGCTTGTGTCTGGATAGCCAGCCTCCTTCAGGCCCGCCGCTCGTCGCACAGTGCCGCCCCCAGGTGGCCAGCCAATCCTGGGAGCCGCAGCTGGTCACCTGACTCTGAGACCTGGCAGGGAAGGCGGGGAAAGGGGAGGAGTTTAGTCAGGTTGCTGAGCTCGAGGTGCTGTAGGAGCCAGAGGAAAACATTTGCACACTGTTTTAGTTGAAGGTGCTGCTGTCAAACCAATCGAACATGACCCTGTCCAAAACATCTGACCTCATATCCTTAGCGTGGAATAGCTGGAGAGGGAGAAGCGACATTCTGCCTGCAAAATTGAAGCCTGAACAAGTTTTCAGACAAGACCATGGAGCTCACACGGCATGGTTTTGCCAATTGACAGGAGTGCTTTGTTGAATGATGTGTTAAGGACTCAAAAACAACAACAACAACAACAACAACAAAAAACAGATGTGTATATAAATGCCTTTGACTACCTTTCCGACCCATAACCTGTATATTCCCTCATTCCCACTGAGAGATGAAGTTCTGAGTGGTTTCCGGGTGATTTGTTCAGTATTAGATTGGGATGAACTGAAATGAGTGCATATACGTGGAAACGGTCAGCTCTAAGACCACAGTCAAAAATTAGCTGTAGCGCACTGAGGTACTTGAAGATGGCGATAAGAAGGACAGAACCTGAACCCATGGCTAACATCACAATGAAATAAACTAATGTTTTAGCAAAAAAGCATCAAGATGTCACATTAAAAGAGGTGTGAAGTGCTTTTGATGAGCTATTATTCTGCATGGTACTGTACATCGGCACAATGTAACAGCATCTGCGAACATGTCAAGCCCAAAGACTGTTTTTCCTCTGTCTTATTCATTTGCCTTTTCAAACTTTGTATTTACTTGAAGCAAAACCATTTTTCATTCTGAACATGTGCTAGGAAGCAGTTATGTTGTTTGAAAAATAAAGACTACCACCAAACAAACAGAAAAAAGACAGCAATCCAAAACATCTTGAGTTTTTCTTTGTGTGCTACAGTAAAACAGTCACAAAGAATCATTTCAGTGAAATTGCAGATTGAAAACAGAATGCAGTG